>JADKXX010008027.1:0-17978 GCA_017310255.1 Butorides virescens | reverse complement strand
TTCCTCTTTCTTTCCTCCTTTCCTCTTTCTTTCCTCCTTTCCTCTTTTTTCCTAGTATTAAGTGACATTGTTTTTTTTCTGCATTACATTGTTGGACCAGCTTGTGCGTGCTGATGTTGGGTCCTGTCGATGGAAGTATTTTGGAAGCCACTTCCTTAGTGCTATGTCTTTTTCTCCTTCTCAGCCTGCTCTTGAGCAGAGCGGTTTGTCCAGGCATCCCCCAGAGCTGCTGAGCTGCCATCCTGTTCCCCCCTCGCTATAATCGTGCTTCCCCTGTGCCTTTTCACTCATAGACCACCAGGTGCTTGGGGCCAGGGTTTAGTGGTGGGATGGCAGGGTTGGGGTAATGGTTGGGCTTGGGGATTTTAAAGGGCTTTTCCAACCTAAACGATTCTATGGTTCTACCTATTCTCTCTGAACCTATTTCTGTCTCTGCCGTTGGGCTGTCTTCTGTAAACTCTTCAAAACTGAGAAGTGTGTAATGTATTGCACATCTCTTACACAATCCGTATGTTCTGATTTAAATGGAGTCACTCTGGCTTAAGATGGCACAGATGAATGTAGGGTGCAGTCTGTGGGTCTTAATATGCGAATAAAGTCCAAATCAAGCAATAAACCACTCCAAGCATTAATCTTGCTTTAAACATACTTTTAAGCCAGCAGCGCGCGCGGTGTATTGTAGCAGAACAGTTGAATCTGTTTGGATTACCGGGTAGTGGGAAATGCATTGACAGATGATTTTCCTGATAATTCACATATCACTTTGCGTTGATGCCAAAGGGGCCATGAACTTCCCTAACCCACTAGGGTTGGTGTGTGAATAACGTGCCATTTTTATACTTGCCTTTAGCAGCTCCGCAAAGTGCCACTTTTCCCAACATGGGCACCTTGCCTGGCGCCTTGCCCTGATAATGTGTACCAGCCAGAAATGTCAGTGCCACCCCAGGGTAATTACACACTCTTATTTCTATTGTTTCCAGGTTTATTCCGATTTATAGGGGACCAAGTCACACGTACAAGATACAGAGGCTGACAGAATCCACTTGTTACTCGTTCAGAATACAGGCGGTCAATGATGCTGGGGAGGGACCTTTCTCAGAAATATCCACCTTCTGCACAACTAAGTCAGTCCCACCTGCAATCAAAGGTATGTCATAGATTATTTTTTTTTTCGTATGCATAAGTAACGTGTAATTATTTAAGTAACTGCTAAGTATGCAGTGAGTTTGTACGGGTTAAGGTAGGTACGCAGTAACATGAAAAATCAGTTTGTGCTGCTTGTGTGTTTCTGGGAATTGTGTAGTTACGTTACGGTGGGAAGATGAATTATCACCAAAAAATTCATATAAACTATACAAATATTATACCAACTGCTGTTCCTATACATAAACTGTCAAAGTGCTGCTGCTAACAACGCTTACCGAGGGATTGCTCTGGGTACCGCAGCATTTCAATGAGGGATGTACACATCAACTTAAGCGTTAGTGAAGCTGCATGTTGTTTGAAGTTGTGTCAGCGTAGCACTTCAGAGTTTATTTTTCCTTTAGTTTATAAAATTAATAATGATGTTTCACATACATAAAGCGTTAGATTCATTTAGCTTGCTTAGCATCTGTTCCCCTGGAAGAACAAAAGGCCCAATTAAATGAAGCTTCGTAATGAAACGTCTTTTACTGTGTGTAAATTTTGGCTTAAGTAATTTTGCTCCTTCCTTCCAAGGAGAGCTGTTACGGAGGCAGTGGATTTGCTCTATCAGCTGTCAGATGAACGGGGCTGAAAGCAGCTGCACTTTATTTTCCTGTGTGCTTAAAACTCCTTTGTCAAGGGTACCCTTTACTGTGCGAAACGGCGGCTGTTAGGTGCTCAGAGAGGTTTCATTTGCTGTGTTTAAAATCTGGCCTTGGTGATTTTCACACCATTCTTTGATAAAGATTTAGAAAGGGGAAGACACTGCTGGGCTGTAACTTCCCTGGTCCCTAGGTCAGCTGCTCTGAATCATCCCTGGGAAGACCAACTCTCGAGCGCAGACAGCATGAGGAGATGGGTTTCACAGCACCAAAATCAGCGTATGCGAGAATCCCACCTTCCTTTCCACCTGGATATCCCCTGGGTTTTGACATTTGCTCCGGTGCTGTTTGTGGAAGGGGATATCTGTTATGTGTGTGCTGTAAAGTTCAAGGGTAAATAGAATCATAGAATCATATTGGTTGGAAAAGACCTTGAAGATGATCAAGTCCAACAGTAGATATATAAATATCCTTACCAAATGGTGATTTATCCCGCTTCACTGTATTAAGCCGTTCATAGAATCATAGAATCACTTTGGTTGGGAAAGCCCTTTAAGATCATCGAGTCCAACCTTTAACCTAACCCTGCCATCCCACCACTAAACCATGTCCCAGTTGTAGGAAACGCTACCCAGCAAGGCGAAAGGCCCTCATGCTGGGTCAACTGGTCTGGCGTCGGCAATGGTAGCGGGGAGGGGGCGCTTCATGGCTTCAGCATCCTCTGCAGGTTGGGCACGGGTCGCTCACGGATGCTGGCTCCGTGTTGCTGTTGCTTCTCTTAGCTGCACTAAGCGGCTAAAACTCGCCCAGGGATGCCGGCGTGCACTGTAGTCACATTTTCAATTTGTTGTTGGATAGCAAACCGTTTGATTAAATTCGGATCTCACCTAGGTTTTTGTTTTGAACTCCCTGCCTGCCTATTTAGTTCCTGTTAAATATGACTCATCCCCTGGGCTGAATATCAAGCCATTAAGATACGGTGCAAATACCGGGGGGGGGGGGGGGGGGGGGTGTGGGTGTGGGCTGGGACCACAGGTACATGACAAAATACCAGCTCACGCAGAGGAAAGGGCACAACAAGAACTGCGTTAGGGAACGCTGCCGTGGGGGGGTAACACCATAGGGAAAAGAGATCTGTTGAGGCAAAATGATGGTGTTGATTCCTTTCCGTGTTCGGAGCGACACAAAGGAATGTAGGTGATAAACTTAGTTCAGTTTTTCATGTATCAGAAGCATGTGTTTATTCTCCTATCAAGTATCCAAATTACTCACTTAGTGATGCCAACCCTAAAATAGCATTATTGTTAATGGCAGTGTTTTGTAGTTGTCAGACAAAAAAAAAAATCTACGTGTATCGGGGTGAGGGATGGAAGGAGGAGGGAAAATAATTGAGAATCCTGTTGTCAGCTGAGATGAAGGCATCTATTATCCCTCTCTCAGCACTGGCAGATGTGCGGAGAGGAGCGAATGGATATTGATTACATTTGGCCCCGCGTATATGATTGATGTGTTCCTCTTGGGTGGTAACAAATTAGTCTAAAATTCATGTAATGTATGCAGCAACAGCAGCATTTGTTTCTTTGATAGACTCTCCTGTTGTCTGTTTTCCTAGGGTTGGGAGTCTATATTGCCTTTAACAAGCTCATGTCCTTGCACGTGCACATGTTAACCACTCGGTAAAGCGTTTAGCGCTTTGGTTCTCCCAGTTGCATTTTTTTTTTTTGGCCGTGTGCTGGTTTGCTCTGCCTCTTGAAGAGGCTGGTGGGCCCTGGATGCTGCCGCAGGTGGTTTGATGCCTGCTGGTGGCAGATGCTTACTTGTACATGGAAACGTGCCGCCGCTCACCTGCAAGCTTGCCGTCGGGCAGCGTACGGGGTCTTTCAGCTTTCGGCGAAGAGATCCTTTCCCAAGGATGGCAGCGTGGTAACAGTGGACAAACTGAATTTCTTAGAGTCCTAGTGAAAACACTCGGCTAAGCCTGGCTGGAAATAGCAGGTCTGGTCATCTGAATGTCAGGCTCAGAATTAAATACAAGTCCAAGCCTTTAAAATGATGCTTGTACTTTTGCTTCCCAGGCCAGACTTAATCTCTAATACAGCGGATCATTTAGCTTCCCTTCTCACATTCCTTCTCCTGGTTTTCCTGAATGAAATGCTTGATATTATTCCTCTCTTTCAATGACATTGTAGCATGGGAGGAATACGCAGGCGTCTCCACAGGCACAGCTGTTCGCTCAGAACGTCACGAAATTGCTGCTTTTATTAATGCCGGTGTAATTCGTGCCTTGGCATCTGCTTTGAAAAGATCAGTGCACAGCTTTGCATTTGAATTTTAAAAGTTCAGAGTTTACTATCGCACCCACTCCCCCTTTCTAGCGGCTCACAGATGAGAGATGCTCCAACAGCTCCCTGTCCTTCAGCAGGAGCAACCTGGGTCCTACAGGAACCTGCTTAGGAGCTTGTTAATCAGCTCTAAATTTTGAGTGACTTAAAAATCCAGCCCCAGTTCTACTCCTTTCATCCAGTGGTGATAGCAGTTTGATTTTTGGCCACATAAATGCGGTACAGATTATGTGCTACTAACCCCTGTGACGTCCCAAAGTTCCCCCTTTAAAATATATGATGAGTAAATATATATATACACGCATATTATATATATATATAGAATATAGACACTGTATATATATAGTGTATATATATATATAAAAATATATATATAGTATATAAAATGAGTAAAATGAGTAAGATTTCAATGCAATCTTTATATTAAATGTTCATTTGATTTTATTGTAGCCCCTCGAGTGACACAGCTGGGAGGAAACGCCTGTGAAATTACCTGGGAAATGGTCCCACCCATGAAGGGAGATCCTGTTGGTTACGTTCTGCAGGTACTGGTTGGAAGAGAATCTGAATACAAGCAGGTAGGAAAATGCTCTCATTTTGATATTGCTAGGGTGATGATGGAATGGAAACGGTCCTGAACATTCGCTGTGCTGCTTCTTTCTGCTGTATTGAATTATACCCTATGGTGACGCGTCACGAACTTTGGTAAAGGCTGAGTCAAAATTAAGGGCCGTAATAAGTTTTCTCCCCGGAGGGAGTATATAGAACATCATTATCTCATTGGAGTGATTTGCGCTCTGTCCACAGTTAATCACTGTTTCTAACTGAACTAACCTTTGAGAAGTTACAATTCTGTCCACCCATGCTTTCTTCTGAGCTGGCTGGTGCTGACCATTGACTGAAGATAAGAAGATGAAGTAGGGAGATGACTTTCCTCATTCACTAGGCCACTTCCAAGACCCTCCATCAAGGATGTCAGTCAAGTACACAACTTTTAATTGGCTGGTTCAGCCATCCCATTCCTGTCTAAGGTTTCGATGCACGGATGCATAACTGCTGTACGTCAGCTCCCCCACAGAAACCGTCCCCGTTCTTGCACCGTGGCAACAAGGTGAATGAAGGATGGCTGACCCTTCTTTCCTCGTCTGTCATGATTAGGGCTCACAAGTGGACATTTCCCTTCTCGAAACAGAACAACTCGTTCACAGCGAGGTCTTGTATTCCGTCTGTCACACCGCTGACTGTCTGATTTACAGTGCACTTCATTGGCACCTTGTCCTCTCCCTGTCCTTGCATCGTCATACGGATTCCAAAGAAGTCCAAATTAGGGAATGAGAGATGTTAAACCTTAAATCAAATTCTTAGCAATGTGAATAAGATAGTGCTTTGCAATTGTCTTTGCTCCTCTTCAGTCTATTTTTGAGTCTTACTGCGAATTAATGAATTATCAAAAATAACAAATAAATGCAAGACAGTTCGTGTGGGTACTACAGATTCGGAAACCTAACTGTTGTTTTCGTCGGGAAGCATTTTTGGTGCTGGTATAGGTAATAAAACCCCTGTGTACTGTGGTGGCCTCATAAGTGGATAGGTGGACCCATTTGGCTGTTGCCTGGCTTACAAAGTAGCCTTGATATATAACCTCCACCTACAGCTTTAGCAAGCATAGCTTCAGTGCTTAATATGTTCTGGATGTCCTTGGGGAGAATTGGGCATGGCTTCGTGCTCCTTGAAGGTAGGTGATGGCTTAATCTTTGCAGTCAAGAAATTACAGTATGAAAAAAGCCCAACGATCAAGGAAATAAAAAGGACCTTCGGGGCCTTACATCGACGGGCTGCCTTTCTCACCAAGCGTGACCCTGCTTGAGTTTTCACCAACAGAAGCTCCCAGCTGGGATGCTCGAAGCTGACGCCGTGGCTCCTGGAGCTGGGCTGGCCGATAACCAGCTGTGGATAGCGGGGAGAGTTCTGCTGTTTCACGCTCTCAGGATTCCGTTTCGCCCATCCAAATGATTTATCTGCCTCACAAATGTGGGTGTCTTCTCAGCACCGGGGCACGTCGCTTGCTGTCCATTAGCTGAGCTGCAGTCGCTGTGTGCCTGTGCTCGTAGCTCCTATTACATGAATAGAGAATGAAATTTATAAATGTCTTTTTCAGTGATTTCTTTTTTTTTTTTTTTTGGCTAATGCATGTCACTTCACCTTTGCTGTGGCATGTGTGTGATCGCTTGCCACTCTGTAGCTGAAAAGTAATTTTAGTGATATGTTAATTAGTCCCAAATTTACTTTTAAATCTGTTTTCTTCCCTGCAAATGACATACATATTTTCAATATGTATCTCAGGGGCCATATTATATTAGAAAAGTTTTGCAAATTGTTTTGAAGGGTTGCACAAATGACAAATACTGTAGATTTTCAGGCTATTAAATACACCCGTGAGAAAGAACAGTGTCTTAAGCGATGGGAGTTTCTATAGCAGTCGCCAGTGCATTTTGCAAGAACCAGGGGACAGTGTAGCTGGATAACAAGGAGAAAAATAGCTGCATGAAATAACTGTGTATGTCCCATTGGCAGGGAAAGAAATGCAACAAATAGGAATTTGGAACATGTCCAGGGGAGAGCAACAAAGCTGGGGAGGGGTCTGGAGCCCCAGGCTGCTGGGGAGCGGCTGGGGGAGCTGGGGGGGTTCAGCCTGGAGCAGAGGAGGCTGAGGGGAGCCCTCATCGCTCCCTACAACTGCCTGAGAGGAGGGGGGAGCCGGGGGGGGGTCGGGCTCTGCTCCCAGGGAAGGGGTGATGGGACGAGGGGCAACGGCCTCAAGTTGTGCCAGGGCAGGGTGAGGTTGGGCCTGGGGAACAATTCCTTCCCCAAAGGGCTGTCAGGGGCTGGAAGGGGCTGCCCAGGGAAGGGGTCGAGTCCCCACCCCTGGGGGGATTTAACAGCCGGGCAGAGGCGGTGCTGAGGGCCAGGGTTTGGGGGTGGGATGACAGGGGTAGGGGAACGGTTGGGCTGGGGGAGCTGAAAGGGCTTTTCCAACCTCAGACGATCCCATGATTCTATTCTAAGCTTCTATTTCAAGCTATTTATGGGCTGTGCAGGACTTCATATCACACGTAGGGTGTCTCATCCTTGGGTGCTGCACCTTTGCTCACCCCCCAGCACACAGTTGTCTCTGTTCCGCAACTCATTTTCCACCAGCCCAAACGCAGATGAGAAGACTTTCATAGAATAAAAATCCACTTTTAAAATTGCATTAAAATTGAAACTTTTCAACTAATAAACAGATAAAGCTGTTTCTCTGTTACAAGTCTCTAGTCCTGTCATTAGATCACTTCATTTGCAGCAATTTAAAGGCAGCTATTTAAAGCAAAGCCTTGAATAGTTTTAACTAGGAAGACGTGTTACAAATCCATGGAGCCACATCTCCCTGTTTGCTCCCAGTTGATTTACTTCAGGTGTATACAGCTGATAGGTGACTAAAACCAGTTTCATCGTTTTCTCGTAAAGCTCCTAATTCTTTCGGTGTTTAAATGAGGAAAAGCTTACGAGTCCCAGTTCATGTGCAGGTATCTCCTGGAGCAGAACAAACCCATTAAAGCGTAAAGCATTTACTAAGCGTTACCGTCCGTAGAAGTGATGATGCACGGCAGAAATCAAGAGGATGATGCATGTCCCTTTTTTTTTTTTTTGTGTAGGGCATGGGAGAATATTTGATATATGCCTATGTTTCTTCCGCAGGAAATTCTGCAAAGATATTGTTATTCTGACAAACGTACTGGGAAGATGTGTCCATGCCCTTTGTGGTACTGGCTTAGCGTCCACACCGTGTTACGTATTTTAAACTGGTGCGATGGTGGTTTATTGACAAGAACGTTGTATGCTTTACATGGTAGATTTTAGTCTTTTCATTCAGTTAAAAGCTTGGAAGAGGAAGATCCTATCATCGTGAAAACTGGCTTAGAACATTTTAATGGTGATTGCGTTTGACTTTTCAAAATGTGCCTATATCCCGTGACTCTTTGGGGAGCAGTTGTGCCCGGAGCGGCACGGTCTAGGGCAGGGAGTCTCATTGGACTTGATAAGAAAGCTCACACAAATCTGTACTCAGGTGGCACAGCTGTGAGGCTGGATTCCTATTTCTGTGGCAATTTTATGTTACAGATCCTGATCCAACTCTTCACTAGGAAGCCCTTTAGGAGGCACAGAATGCGATGTTCTCCCATATTAATTTCATTAATAGAAGAGAAAATCCACCTAGGCGCTTTGTGCTGACTAAGCATGCGGTGGTCTGCTGCGGTTTATTCTGGCCCAGAGTTGGGTGCACACTGAAATAAGTGGCCGTGCTTCCCTTATTTGCACAGCGTAGCTCGTTAGTGCACGGCACTGATTTTTCTGGGGCTGCCTGCGGACCAGTATCAAGCAGGGCATCATAATACCTGTCTAGCATGTTTTGTATCGAAAGTATAGAAAACTCATTAGGAAATAAAACATTAATAGGAGAAAAAAAAGTCTTACTGCCATCTGTTAACTCTCAAAGTTTGAGCTCCTTATTAATCTATTGCTGTGTACGCACATCCTAGAGATGAAGCTCTCAAGGATGTACGAACCCCTAGGAGCAGCCCACCAGGCTGTACTTGCATCTCGCTTACGTTGTAGAAACGAATTCAAGTCATGGCAAATAATCATCTTCATTAACTGTTGTTGTCCGTGGGAAATGAGAGCTGAGTTTTAAAGCTTCTTTATCCTTAAATTTTTTGCCAGTGAGGCAAAATGTGTTTTACCTTTGAAATTTCCAAGAGTTTGGAGGCAATGGTGGTTCATCAGCTTCTGCCACAATTCTTCTGGGAGAAAACTGTCCCCACATGCTTTCCAAAAGAAGAAGAGGTACAGGTAGATGCAATGGGTGTGTAAAAATCCCCCAGCAATGCAGTGGGAAGGCTGCTCGGGTCTGCACCGAGAGGTGAGCGCCTGGGAGAACCCAGTCGGTCTTCCCAAGCTCTGATTTTTATTGTTTTTTTTTTTCTTTGTTTCAGACTCTGTAGACATGCAGTCTCTGAAACACATTCAGTGCACCATTAATTTGTGTAAATAGGCAAATAAATTGTTCTTCCTTCTCTATGTTAAATAGCAAGTCAAAGGCACTTGTACTGGTTGCATGCCAGAATACAACGTACTCGTACGGAACGCGTTGGCATTTACTCTTAGTGCTACTTGCATTGAGTATTTTCTCTGCCTCCTGATGCCAATTTTGTGTTATGAGACAGAACAAATCATTTCCTTTCATTAGAGCTTTTTAGTGCAGGCCAGCTCCTGGAAGGTGATCAGGGACACTCTGATTTTCTCTACATCCAAGACTGTCCATGCGACTCTGAAGGGTTTACGAGCATCTCAGCAGTGGAGCGAGGGAAGCGGATTTTGAGTCTGGATAAAATAATAAGCCCAGCCAGTTTCTTAAAGAAAAATCTGTCAGATGACTTAAAAGAAATTAAATCATTCAAGTGGAGATGCTTTCTAAGTGGATTGAAACCTGCCTCTGGTTCTTGATCTTCTTATCACCATACAAAATAGGCTTTTATTAATTATTAAATACACTGGTCATTGCAGTGGAGTGCAACAACCAGGTAAGGTTATCTTACGCTTTCCAGTGTTCCACTCAGAGGGCAATTGTGGCTGTTGCTTTTATTATTTGGAAAAGATGGGTGTGGGTTGGAATTATTTCAGCAATATGGGTGAAATTGAGAAATACTTGCCTACAGGAATTCTCTGAGCTGTCTGGCTTGATCAATAGGATCAAATGCCGTAAGAGGCTTCAGCAGCGGTTTATTGCTTGTGATGGTATTTTCATTGAGGGAACCAGGCAAAAAGCTCCTCATGTTTTTATCATATTCTCAGGTACCTAAACAGAAAAATTGTTTTTTAGGAACCGAAAGTGATAAACTGGATAGCCACTTTGACTTGTTGGCCACCTAAGCATGATGTGCTACCTATAAAAAAATATGCTGCTTTAGACAGTCGTATTTGGGTTAATATTTGTTGAGCAAACATGAAGACCTTGTACATAATTGTTAAATTAATTTTTTTTTTTCCCCGCTCTGTTGCGTATGTGAAGTCCATTCATGACCAAGCATATATTTTTGTGCTGAGGGTATCTGGCGGTGGCTCAGCCTGGTCCTATGGATTCTAATGCAGACAGAATTGAGCTGGAGCCAGCAGGGTTTCCAAGGGACTCGCTGCAGCCCATCGTGGAGGATGCAGAAGCCACCGTCAGAAGTGAATGATAATTAAGTACAATAATTTTTGACCTGTTGTTGAGAAAGGACATAGATCCACTGGTGCTAAATACTCATCAAACCGCTGGAAGCAGGACCATTTCCACCACCTTCCTAGCTCTAGTGCAGGAAATGTTTTGTCTTTATCGTTAGTGAATATTAATTCGTGTATTTAATGTACTTTCGACTGTTTTTCAAGCACTCGCTCTTCTCTCACTTGACTGCCTGGCCCTTTTCTGAGAAGTGCTGTTGACGAGCTGGCTTGAGTGAACTTGGTCATCTGTATTCATTCAGCTGTAATGAAGATACAGGTCTTTGATTTAGCCAAACTTAGCCTCCAGTTACACTGGTATTCACCACGCTGACAGAACAAAACAAGTAAAAAAAAATTAACTGGACAGATTTTTTTCAGTGCAAAGACAGGTTGTATCTATCCCATCCCTAGTACCTGTTCAATATCATTTATGAAGATTAGATTGTAAAATTTTTATTGAATGTCATCATCTGGATTTTACTAGATTTTTGGTTTGGTTTAGATGTGGTCATATTGGTTTCCGAGGTTCATTTGTGGCAAAGGCATGTAGACCTCTTCCGATTACACATTTTGAAATGAAATTAGTAACTGCAACAGCACCAGAAATTGTACCTTGCTTACAGTGCTTTGTAAGGATAAATGCTTTGAGTTGTTATGTCTCAGAGTCTAAAGAAATGGGAGTCAGGTTAAGTCCTCCAAGTAGAAGAATCCTGACTCTGGTCCCTTGGAAGAACACATCCTTTTTAATTGCTTGCTGAACCTACATTTACGTGCCATGCAACTTTTCTTTGCATGATCATTTATATTTGGGACTAAACTGAAGCATTAACCACCCACAAATGTAGCGTTGATGATGGAGTAGGTGGAGGCCAGTTGCCCACAACAGGTGGATGTTAGAAATGGAATTGCCGTTGGGAAATAGAGTGGCAGAGACGTTCTTGGTATGAGGGACACTTTGCAAACAGGCATGTCAACCTTCACGTTGTTTCTGTGGACCGCTACAGCACTTGCAGGTTTTTTTTTTTTTTTTCCCTGCAATTGCTGTATTACTGTAACTTCATGACTTGCTTCTCATTGGCGTTGGGAAGACAAGCAAAGATGACAAGAAAGGCGACGGTGCATAGCTGTGGTTAATTGTGGAGATTTATGGTATGAATTTGTTGTATTCCTGTCACTTGAGCTAGAGTGAGCTTTCTGTGAATGCTCAGCAGCCTAGAGGAAGGTAAAATAGTTTTGTTGAAACATTGCTTCTTGATTTATGCCTCGGGGCCAAGAAACACGAGCCAGTTGGAGGACTTCTACTTAGTCTGGAAACTCAATGTCATGATTGTTCAAACTGTATTTGGAAAAACTGTGGGGTTTAAAAGGAGGGGAGAGAATGAATGGAAGAAAAACTAATCTTTTGTCCCAGACCTTCTCAAGAAATCAGTGACTGGCTTTTTAACTGAGGGATGAGCCTCAGGGGCAAGCATGGGCAGGGAAGCTGGACTCCTTAAGAGGAGGACCTCATCAACATGTACAAATATCTCAAGGGTGGGTGTCACGAGGATGGAGCCAGACTCTTCTCAGTGGTGCCCAGCGCCAGGACAAGGGGCCATGGGCACAAACTGAAGCAGAAGAGGTTCCAGTTGAACACGAGGAAGAACTTGACTGTGAGGGTGGCTGAGCCCTGGCCCAGGCTGCCCAGGGGGGCTGTGGAGTCTCCTTCTCTGGAGATCTTCAACCCCCGCCTGGCCGCTGTCCTGTGCCCCCTGCTCTGGGTGAGCCTGCTTGGGCAGGGGGGTGGCACTGGGTGATCCCCAGAGGTCCCTTCCAACCCCAGCCATTCTGGGATTCTGGGATTCTGTGTTTAGCTGAGCGTGTCTCTTCTTTTTCCTCCTGTGTTTCCTACTCCAGAGTAATGTGCAGGAATTCCTCCATCGGCTCAGGTTTAATTTCCCTCTCGTTACCCTTCTCTAAGTTGAGTTCTTGTCTCCAGGAGGGCAGCGCTGCCCTCAGCCTTCCGCTCCCACGGCGAGGAGAAGGAAATCAGCTAAATGGGCAAAGGAAGAAGTATCAGAAATTCAGGATTATTTTTTTTTTGTTCCAGCAGACACAGGCACTTTGTGACATATTTTTCATTTCATAAAATACCAGTTTCAACAGCCCTCAGTTATATAAATTGTTGACTGGGTATTTGTTTTCAGAGTTCATAAATGTTTCCAGTGGTCTTTTTCCATTTAAGTCGCAAAACTGTCTCTTAGATCTTCAGTTATCTCTCTTCTTTCTCATATTGTGACTCATGCTCTCTGAGTCACACGGTACCTACGTTTGAGTTGATGGGTTTGGGTTGCTAAAGAACCCAATGTAATGCAACTAAGAGGAGCTTTTTTATACCTTAATAATATTTTATCGTTTCCACCATTCCAAAAGTGTAATTTCTGGCAAAATTGCTGACTCTTGAGAGAAATATGAGGAAAGCACATTAAAATAATATTTGTAACCAATTTTACGATTATACAGTGAATGTCTTCCAATAACCTTAGTTTGCCGGTTTTCTTCCTTTTGGGGCCAAACACGGTGCTTATGTCTGAGACGTGTTTTGGGCACATAGTAACACCTTAAGAGTACAGAAACATGTTTGTAGTGTTTACCACAGCCCCGAAAGATGAGTACGTGTCATGGGTGGTAAGTCTTGTCTGTCCTTGTGTGCGTTGACTCTGTTGGATGCCCTGTATGGAGACCTCTTGTGGTTGGACATCTCTTATGTAGTCTTCCACATGCCTCTCTTTTTCCAAAACCTGCATTGGCTTAGTGAGTTCTTCCTCTGAGAGCTGCAGCAATGTTTCCTTACAAGACTCAGGCTTGACCGAACTTTCTGGCCCAAATCCTTGCGAAATCGAAGGTTTATTACATTTTGAACATCGGTTGATGCTATGAAAGGAGGCGGCGGTTGTCTTGCTCTTTGTGTTTGACCATGCTTGCTGTTTTGTTTTGAAGGTGTACAAGGGAGAAGAGACCACATTCCACATCTCAGGCCTTCAAGTCAACACAGACTATCGGTTTCGCGTCTGCGTCTGCCGCCGGTGCTTGGATACCTCACAGGAACTTAGTGGACCTTTCAGCCCATCCGTTGCCTTTATGCTTCAGCGAAACGAGATCATGCTTGCAGGAGAAATGGGAAGCATAGATGATCCTAAGATCAAGAGCATGATTCCTACTGATGAACAGTTTGCAGCCCTCATTGTTCTTGGCTTTGCAAGTTTGTCGATTATATTCGCCTGTATATTACAATACTTCTTTATGAAGTAGAGAATTCAGTGGAAGTTTGAGATACGAATTTAACTAATGCTACGCATTATAATCCACACATTTATTCAGATATTCCTTTTTTTTTTTTTGAAATCCTTTTGTTCTACCATACATTTTATATACTTCTCTTGTTTTTACAGTTCTAGCTTGAAGAAAGATAAATCAGTGTTTTGATGCACCTTTTTGAAATTCAAAACTAGGAAGTGGTCAAACTGGAGAAACAAGTAAACCAGATACCAAAAGCAAGATTATTTTTTTTTAATTTTATTTTTTTCCTTCACAGTTTCAAAATTGTCACCAATTTGCCTTTTCAACGTTGTTTTGGGTTTTTTTCTTCACTGAAGTTCTTACAGTCTCTTATTTTATCTTACTATTTAGGAAATGTTAATCATGAGTCACCCTCTTGTCTCTTCTTTTTCCTCCTAAACATTAGTCACAAGCGTGTATAGCGGTAAGCCTAGAATACAGTGTTAGCCAACAGTACCGGGTTTTCCTTGAACAGTATTAGTGATGTTGCCTATGAATTATTCACTACGTTTGCCCCAGGTTTGTTTTTTTTTTTTTTTCAAGATAAAACGTACGTTGTTATTTTAACTTGTTTAGTGCATTTAAATCAGAACAATATCCTGCAGTCGAAAAACCTTTTTAATTATCTGTTATTTTTACAGTTACAACACTATAAACTGCCTGTATAAGAAATCAAGTAACCAAACTGCATATAAATTATGAAGCATTATAGATTTTTTTTTTTTTTTTACCATTTTGATTCCTAGCAGTAATTTTAAGAGGGCATTGTGCAATAGTTAGTTATTCCCATGTTCAGCTATTTAAAAGCTGCTTTAACTTGTCTGTTTGTCACTGTATATAACTATTCCTAATCTAATACTAGATATTATTCTATTATGTTCAGCCTGATTTATATGATTAGAGCTGGTGACAGCTTACTGCCTCTACTGAATTAGGTGAGATTTACATTCGATGTAAGCAAACTTTACCGTTAGTTGATCTTTTTTGGGGAAGGGGGGGGGGTATTGTTATTTTTGGAGGGGGTATCCATTTTATGGAACTTTTTTGGAGCTCTCAGAAATGAGATTTCTTTTATTTGAAATATCCTAACTGGGTGCCCGTGCTATTCTTCCCGCAGGGCTCATTGAAATAACTTGGTACATGGCAAAATTCAGACGAGAGTCCTGCTCTGATGGGAACGTGTGTGTCCCCCCCCCCACCTGCCCGCCCCTTCCAAAACACACATTTTTAATCCATTAAGATACTAGAATTTTAACTCTTCAGTCATTGGATTATTTATATTAAGTCAACATTGTGTGAGTACCTCAGGGACATAAATGAGCTGGAGGTGCAAATAGATTCCAAAAGGGTGCAACAGACACAGCGTATTTCCCTGCCTCTTGTTTTTGTATATTTTTGCTACTCGGTTTTGCTTTTGTCCTCGCTATTTTGTGCTCTGTCTCCATCGTCTAAGGTTCAGTGTCCTGTACTAGCATAATATTCCCTTAACCAAAGTAATGGGGAAGAAACAACATTATTTTTGTTTTAGGTTTATTTATACTATATACTGCATACAGTACTTTAAATACCAATTACAGTGCAATCTTTTATTTATTGTAAAAAAAAAAAAAAATAAAAAATAAAAAGTGTACTTATGTACTAATCCCCCTCCCCACCCTTCCCGTAGCATGTTATATTTTGTCTGTTTTATACTGTTGTACTTTAGGAAGACTTTTTACCTGGCAGCATTCCTAGTATTATTAATCTTCTTACATTTTTCTTGTGTTTTTGAAGATGGGAGCATCTAGTACATTAAATGCCAAAAAAAAAAAAAACCAACCATTATCAGTGATTCAAACGTTTACATGTATCCAAAAACATAATCATCTCTGGAAAGAAAGTGCTAAGATCAATGAATTATTCTGTGTGCCTCTCTAGATGTAGCAAATATTAGGAAAGTTCTGTATTTTGTTATTGACTATCATTAGTTTAATGTAGCCTTGCAAACTAATGGCATTGAGCTAAATATATATATATTTTTTTGGTTTTGCCAAAGTCCTGGCTTGTCAAATTTACTTACATCTTATTTAAATTTATTTGTGATATGAAACTTTGTGACCTTGCATCTGTATTTTGTGAGCAAAGCGTACGCAGCTGTCTTCGATGGAGGGGGGAAAAGAGGGTATTTTTTAAAACAACGAAAAGACCGCAAGTTTGGGAACGTTTGACTAGATTCCCTTTTTTTTATTTTTGGAATATTATTTCAGCAGTGCTGCTATGAAATCCAAGCTTGACACCTTTTTTTAAAAAAAAACAAAAAAAACCGCCCGCTTTAATAGAAAAAGGAAAAAAAAAACAAAAAACCAAAACACCCCAAACCACCTTGCTTTAGATGATTTGATCGGTTTTGAGAGTCTGAAATGCAAATGGTGCAGAAAGGGCAGAGGGAAGCACTTGGTTGCGCGGGAAGCGTCGCTGCCATCGCTCGTTGGCGCGGTGGCCGGCGCGGTGGCGGTGCCGAGGGCGCCCGGTCCAGCCCCGCAGCTGTCGGAGAAGGGGGGGGGACCTGCAGGGCTTGGGACAGGCCCTAACTGAGTTCATGCAACATTTCTTTTCGTTCCTGTGTTCTGCCGTAGCGATTTGATGGTCATTCATCTATTAACCAAAAAAAAAAATGAAGCATCGGAGATATTAAACCATTCCCGGTTTGGTTTCCCTCACCGCTGACCTTGTCTTTGCCCGTGCAATGCCAGGCGTTGAGTCCGGCCCCGGGGGGGCTCTCTGCTCTCAAAGGAATCATAAACAACAGCAACAAGGTAGAAAAAAAAAAAAAACACTAAATATTTAAAACCCGTCAGGAAGGCGAGAGATGGTTTTATATTGTTCTGCCTTTATGAACTTGAAATCTGATTTCCGATCCCGTCTGTCGGCTGCAGTAGCTCAGTATTGAGTGTCACGACTGAAAAGTGCCCTAACTGAATGTGTATGAACCTTATCCTTGCACAGTTCTTTAAATTGAAAAAAAAAAAAAAAAAAAAAAAAAAAAGAAAAAAGTTTTTACCTCACGATGGGAACATACATTCCAAGCTTTTCAACTTTAAAAAAAAAAAAAAAAAAGAGAATAATCATAAGTTTTCTTGTATTGTAAATTTTAGACTATTTCATATGCATTGTATTAAAACTGCCATATCAATTTTAATGTATAGATTTTGCAAATACTACCCTATGTATGTAAGACTTAACTGTATCTGTAGTGTATATGTAATATATTTATGCCCAATAAATGTTTTAATTCTTTCTGATATTAGCAGGAGTTTTCCTAACGGAACGCAGCCCCATCCCAGCAGGTCCCCGGATTGCGTCGCCGGGCTGGGAGCCCCGGATTGCGCTCGGGATGGTGCTGGGATTTGTGATGGGAGCGATTTCGTGTTGCTCATGAAGCCTTTGTGGGTGCAGCTCGGCAGATAACGGCGTAATCTGCTCCTCCCCTGGGCAAAATACCGCTGGGGGTTGCTCGTGTCCCCCCCCAGAAGGGCGAAGCTCCGCCGGTGCCGCGCGTCTGATGGATGCCGCTGTTTCCAGCCCAGCACCAGCCGGGTGGGTGCCGAGTTCCTCCCCACACGAGCTGGGTGTCTGTACCCCCCCTCCCCGTCCCCTCGCCCGTGGGAAATCGGGGTCCCTGCAGTTTGCTGCCCGGGGCTGGCGGGCGGTACGCTCAAAGTTCATAGAAGTGATCTTCATGGTTACCACGAGACACACATTTCCCAATTTTCTGATGTGGTTTGTTGAGGCAACAAGCTTACGCGATTTAGCATCGTTTTCTGCCCTCTAGTTTTACTGCTGCTGGATGAAAAGGGCTGTGTAGTTTTATTCTCCCTTTTTTTATTTGTCGAGCACCTTACCTTTGAACCTTATCAGGTTTCTGCGGCGCGTTCATCGCTTCTTTTAGATGGCTTGCGTGAAAATTTAAAAGCTGGTAAAGAAAACCCCCGAAATTGGTTCTCTCGGTGTAATTAAGCACTTCAGTATCAGATCTTTTCGCTTAGGTGGTAACGATGCGCAGCAAGTGCGGTTCCTCGTCATAACGGATTCACCTCCGATGTGTACCTGTTTCTGGGCAAACGCGTTAACGTTTGGGGCTTTTAAACAGTTTTTCTTCTTCAAATCACCGCATAAACGCCGCATTTTATTTGTTTGCCTTTTTCATTACTGCAAATTACGACATGCAGGGGTTTTTCCCTAAGGAAAT